>CM044004.1:21144896-21167396 GCA_024085815.1 Flaveria linearis
TTACCTTTACCCACAAACTCACCAAACTTCGCGATTTAGAGACTGAATCGGCCACCACCACCACAAAACTCACCAAAATCGCACCAAATCGCACCACCACCACCACCACCACCACCATCTTCACCCAATTGCGATCTTCAACCCTCATACCTCCATCTTCACCCAATCGCGGTCTTCAACCCCCAAATCGGGCACCACCACCACGATCGGGCACCATCTTCACCCGATCGGTTCAGGTACTTTGCTGCTTCAAGGTTCGGTGTTAAATTTTGATTTTGTTTTGGGGTTTGATTATGATAGTTGTTTGTTTGTTGGAAGTGTAGCTACTTTGCTGCTTCAAGGTTGTATTCTTTGGTGTTACATGCTTTGGAGTTTGTATCTCAACAGAGGTAAGTTAATTTTGCATCAATACAATCTTTTCATTAGTAGGCCCCTTATATGATTTTAATGGAGGCACCTTGTATGAGCAGTGAATTGTATTATGTTATTTACAATGTATTTGTATGTTAGTTTTAGGCTTGATTAAATGAAGTTGTATGTTAGTTTTAGGCTTGATTGAATGTAGTTGTATGTTAGTTTAATATAGTTGTAGATTGTGGTTGAATGTAGTTGTAGGTTTGGTTGAATGTAGTTGTATTTTTGTTGAATGTAGTGGTGTTTTTGTTTGAATGTAGTTGTATATTGAGATTGTTTTGTTAGAATGATAATGTTATATGTTAAGATATAAAGTTTATTTGAGATTGTTTTGTTAGAATGATAATGTTATAGGTTAAGATATAAAGTTTATTTGTATTGTTTTGTTAAATGATAATTTTATAGGTTCATATATGAATTTATTTGTTTTGATAGAATGATAATGTAGTTGTAGTTTTGGTTGAATGTAGTTGTAGTTTGTTTGAATGTAGTTGTATATTGAGATTGTTTTGTTAAGATATAAAGTTTATTTGAGATTGTTTTGTTAGAATGATAATGTTATAGGTTAAGATATAAAGTTTATTTGGATTGTTTTGTTAAATGATAATTTTTAGGTTCATATATGAAGTTTATTTGTTTTGATAGAATGATAATATATGTGATTGAAACAGTTATGGCAATCGATAAAAGCTGGATTAAAATAAAAAATCGAACATCTCCGGTTTTTTTAGAAGGTCTTAAAAACTTTATGGAGAATGTTAAGAACTTTGTCGACAGTGATGGCAAACAAAATGCCCGTGTAAAGATTGTGTGAATGCTTTTAGTCATGATTTAAATACTATTAATGCTCACATACATGATCGTGGCTTTGCTCAACATTATACGAAATGGGTTTATCATGGTGAGGTCTCTTAGTTCTTCTGATGCTGCAAAAACAATTTGCTACAATAACACGTACTCCTCCAGCAAGTAATATATCAAATAATGAGATGTTTGATGCAATCGAAGATGTTATCGCAGAGAATGCAGAAAATATAGATGAGGATGGATATACTTTAGACTCGGAATTTGATGAACTCTATAATGAGGTCAACACTGAGTTATACCCCGGTTGTAATTGGATGTCTTCTTTAAACTTTCTAGCCAAACTGATGCATATTAAAGTAATCAACAAATGGACAAATAGTTCGTTTGATCAACTTTTAGAGTTTTTAAGGTTGCATTCCCGAAAGAAAATCACATTTCATCTTCACACTATGAGGCGAAGAAGAAGCTGAAAAAGATTAGGTTAGGATATGAATCCATCCATGCTTGCATCAATGATTGTGCTTTGTTTTGGAAAGAGAATGAAGAATTGCAAAACATCCGGTTTGTAATGAGAGCATATGGGTTGATAAAAACACAAAAAGAAAAAAGTAGCACAAAAGTATTGCGGTATTTTCCATTAACTCCTCGGCTTAAACGAAGGTATAGTTCTAGACTCACAGCAAAGGATATGATTTGGCATCACACTGGACGCTCAACGGATGGTATTATGCGTCATCCAGTAGATGGGAAGGCATGGCAAGAATTGATAAGAGACATCCTAAATTTGCCAAAGAGCCTAGGAACGTCCGTTTGGGTCTAGCTGCAGATGGCTTTAATCCATTTGGTAACATGAGTCAAGCTTACAGTATGTGGCCAGTTGTGTTAACAACGTATAACACACCACCGTGGTTATGTATGAACGAGTCTTCTTTCATGTTAACTTTGCTTATTCCTGGTCCTAAATCACCTGGAAAAGACATTGATATTTTTCTAAGGCCTCTGGTGGATGAGTTGAAGAAATTGTGGAAGGATGGAGTACAAATAAGAGATGCCTCGACAGAAACTGTATTCACGATGCGTGCGGCGTTGTTATGGACCATTAATGATTATCCTGCTCGTAGCAGCTTGTCTGGATGGAGTGGGCAAGGTTATCTTGCATGTGCGACGTGTAACATGGACACACCCTCGTGCCGTGTAACTAATAAAATATCATTTACCGATCATAGAAGATTCTTGCCTAAAAGTAACAAATGGAGAGAAAGCTTGTTGTTTAATGGACAGAAAGAGTTAAGAAAGCATCCAAAAGCATTAACTAATTCAAAAATATTAGAACAACTTAACCGTCTTCCCGATCGTGTTCCGGGTAAACATCCCAATCATGGTGGCGTGAAAAGAAAACGTGACGAGTCAGAGTTGAATTGGACAAAAAGAGTATATTCTTTGAGTTGGATTATTGGTCATCTCTTGATTTAAACACAATCTTGATGTTATGCATATCGAGAAAAATGTGTGTGAGAGCTTGTTAGGTACATTGTTGATGAATGAAAAATCAAAAGACACACACAAAGCAAGAGAAGACTTAAAAAATTTGAGAATACGATCAGATTTATGGCTAAGTGTGAAAAACAATAAGGTCATACAACCACAAGCTTCTTACTCTTTCAAACCTAGTGATCGATCTAAATTTTGTCAGTTCCTTAAAAGAGTGAGACTACCTGATGGTTTTGGATCAAATTTTAAAAATAAGTGATTCTTAATAACTCAAATATCATCGAGTTAAAGTCTCATGATTGTCACATTCTTATGCAACGTTTGCTACCAATCGGGGTCCGTGCAGGTTTACCTGAAAATGTTTCAACAACAATTATTAACCTTTGCACATTATTTAAAAAGATTTGTGCACGATCACTAGATGTGGATGACATGTTTAAAGCACAGAAAGAAGTGGTTAATATTTTATGCAATTTGGAACTAATATATCCTCCAGCATTTTTTGATATTATGGTTCATCTAATTCTACACTTACCTGAAGAAGCTATTCTTGGAGGGCCTGTATATATAAATGGATGTATCCTTTTGAAAGATACATGAAAAAGCTGAAAGCTTATGTTCGAAACAAAGCTAAGCCTGAGGATCAACAGCAGAGGGTTATGTTGTGCAGATGAAGCATTGACATTCTGCTCTATGTATTGGAGGGTATTCAAACCAAATTTAACCGTCCTGATAGGAATGAAGATCCTGGCATTCCAAAGAGAAAAGTTCTCTGTTTTTCGTCACAATGTCGACCAATTTCAAAGAAGAAAATCATTTCCCTTAGTGAAAATTCTAAAAAGTCATTTCAATGGTTTGTGATGAACAATTGTGAAGAAGTTAAAGTCTACATGTCGCAAGTTTTTTGGTTTAAATTATTCTTATTAGTTTCACTTTAGCTAAAATGATAAACTAATATAAATATTAATATATTTGTCACACAGTGAATTTGAACTTGAATTCCCTGGAAGCGATGTAAAAAATAAATTTTCTTCATGGCTTAATAATAAGTTCAATACGTCTCCTGAGAAATGGGCTGCAAACAACAACCACCCACTGCCCGTGGATTTGATCATACAGGAAAACAATTTAAAGCTGTGGGAGAAAATAGTCAATTATTTGTTAGAGCATTATCCAATCATGTTGCCACTGCTCCTTTTCATTATCCCTCTTGGGAAAAAGTCCCTGATACGTTTAAGATATCATTGTTTAATTTTCTAGAGGCGAGTATTATGTAGTCTTTTATTTGTAATTTAGTAATCATAACTTTTATATATTCTAACTATTCTGTTTTGCAGGAATATTTTAATTTAGAAGCTTATCGTGGTTCAGAACATTGGCATGGAATCTAACTTGGTATCCATATGGATTGCCAGCGAGCATTTCGAGATAGAAAATATAATATGAAACAACATTTTTAAATCATGGAGGCTATGATAATATTGAGCAAGTTTTAAATATCCACCTGAAGGTCAAAGTCGGGAGTCATGGGAGCGGGTGGTTGAGTTTTTCTCAAGTGAAGAACATAAACGCCTTTCTGAAAAAGGCGTAGAGAATAGGGCAAAACAACTGTATCCAAGTCTGCATGGTAGTCGATCATATGCTCAAAACGATATCTTCAGGTAAAAAAACATATATTATTTAATTATGTATTATTAATTCTTTTCTGTTATTATGAATATTGTTTTTAATAGGAGCAACAAACCGGGACCCCAAGTTACATCGAGACGTGGAGGAGGTCGCATTACAGAGAAGGGTCAGGATGGGTCAACCAAAGAGCAGAAGAAGATTGGGTAAGTTTAATATGTAAGAATGTTATTATCATAAGTTCATATGTATTTAATATATTATGTTTGGTGATCTTGAAAGTTGGGAATTTTATATTATATTTAGTTTTTATGTTATATCTTGAAAGTTAGGAATTTTATGTTGTGAATTTTATGTTATATTTAGTTATGATTTTGGATGGTTTTTTTTTCATTTGTTACAGTTATGCTGTCGAAATTTCATAAAAATCTTAATAACTTTTCATTTTGATTCTTTAAAATTGCAAGCAAAAATTGAAAATCAATACGCCCAAATGCAAATGGAGGTGGGAGAGTCGCCCGTTAATGAGATGCAATGTTTAGAGCTTGCATTAGGAGAAAGGCATGGTCATACGAGAGGTGTTTGACGAAAAGTAAAAAATCTCTCTCGTTATGAACAATCAAGTGGATCATCACATCCGAATGAAGAAATGGAAGCATTAAGGCAACAAATACGAGAAATGCAAGAAAAGATGGCTGAATTTGAAAGAAGAAAATATAATCCCAACAACAACAAAGATGATGAAGATGACGACAATTAGGAAGTTAATTTGTTAGGTTTCTAAAAACTTAAGACATGTTTAGTTTGGTACTTTTGTCTGTTTGGTATGTACTTAATTAGAATTGTTGATCTACGTTAAGTATTGATAATGTTTAGGTTTTATTCCTACGTATCTGATTTGGGTAATTATTCAGGTAAAAACTGGAAAAATCAAAATTTAAATAATAAAATTTTTAAACAGATACCCTATGGCGACGACTTGTCGTCGCCATAGATAAAATTAAAAATAATTATATTATTTAATATTTTATTATTTAATAAATAAACACATAGCGACGACATGTCGTCGCCATAGGGTCAATTTAAATATATATTTTAATTTTAAAAATTGAGGGAAATTTATCGCGACCATACTATCGCGACGACATGTCGTCGTTGTAGGTGGCAATGGCGACAAGGTCTACGCCGACGACAGTTTTTGACCTATGGCGACGGAACTACGGCTACTACATCTATCGCGACGACATGTCGTCGCCATAGTCTATGGCGACGACAACAGGCACCTATGGCGACGATTTTTGTCGTCGCGATAGGGTAAAATCTTGTAGTGTGCGCAACGAACGATAATAAAAGCTAACAGTGAGCGGAAAGACAACCTTTAGAGGTTACTTAGAACACACAAGTACATAAGTACGTGTACTTAGAAAACTTAACAGCCCTAGGTGCTCAATAAACACGTTGACCCAAGGTTTTGAAAAGCAACACTCATTTGACCTAGTTGACCCGTTTGACCTTGACAGGATCTCAGCCTCTCGTTTGATCAATCAGATTATGTTTGCAGCGGATTTAGCACATTAGTTAGCGATTAATGCAAGAACATAAAAGATATTGCATGTAAAAGCACGAGCATAGAGAGAGAAAAGAGTTCTGCCAAATAATAAATGTTCTATTGCTTGGCACGTTTCGGCAATTAAAACAGTATGGTTCCCCATCCTTTTATAGGCGGCAAAAGGATGGGCTGATGTCCTTTTTCTGACATCAACTGAATATTAAAATTACAACTGACAAAACATGAAACTACTGAAGATGTCAACAGCTGACATCTTCTTACAAAAGTTTCCTAAGTACTGACAAAAGTAAAACTACTGAAATCCTACAACGACTGAAGAACAAACTCTTCAGTCGTTTCTAACTACTGATACTATAACAACTGAAGAACATGCTCCTCAGCTGTTGTACAACTACTGAAACAAAAAAACTACTGAAAAGGAAAAACCACCATCACAACAACTGAAGAAGACTTCTTCAGCTATTGTGACAAACTCTGAGTCTTCAGTACTTGGTCTTCAGACTGGCTTCAGATGATGTAACAACTGATGACTACAGTAGATCATCAGTTGTTGTCTTCAGTCTTTGTCTTCAGACTTTGTGCTTCAGTAGAAGGTCTTCAGTTCTTCAGTTCTTCAGCTTTTGATTCTTCATACTTGTCTTCAGTACTTGAAGTCTTCAGTACTTGTAAGATCAGTACTTCAGACTTCAGTACATGGTCTTCAGTACTTTGGAGTCTTCTTCAGCTGTTGTTCTTCAGTTCTTTGATCTTCATACTTTGTTCTTAAGACTTTGTCAGAACAGCTGATGGTTGGAACTAAGATGCTCTCGAGTCTGACATTCAAGCAAGAGAACATAATAGCTGATGGGAGTCTTCAGAGTTGTTGTGATGTCATGTGGGACTTAGAGTTTTCCTGATCTTGGCTCATTGGTTCTTTTGGTCCAACAAACTCCCCCTGAACCAATGCAGCCAAAACCTCTAATTATTGGTTGTCCCACTTATTGGTGGCATATGATGGGTCTATTTCCTTCTAGATCAGATTAGAAGTTGACCCAGATAAGCACTGGCCTGAGAGGTAGTCTCTATGTTTTGTTTGGCTAAGTATGGATGGGAGCTCTGTCTTGGGGAATTGGACACAGAGCTATTGTGTCATCCATGAGATCTACCTCCCATGTACTAGCCTGTAGGATTCTCTGGTGTAGGCTCGGACAAAGATCATTTGTTCTTCTTGGTCATGCCCTCATCCCCACCATCGAACAATCCTTCACGCCGTACATCTCCGAGACATACTTGACCTGTTTCCCATTTTCGAGCTCAACTGTTGTGATTTGCTTATATGCAAATTCATCTGGATGTCTTCCTTCAAGCAACAAGTTGAGCTCATTTTTGCGGAAGTTCTCAAGCTTCTTATAGACTAAGCCTTTTCTAACCATCCTGTTCTCCAACATCATTTCAAGAGGTAGCTTAGCCTTATAAGCTTTCTCGAACTCATCCACAATTTCCCAGGGTGTTACTACAAGAGCCACTGTGATTACTTCATCTACAATCCTCTTCATCTGGCTCTTGTATCTCATAGGAATATCTCTTTTTGTGATCCTGTGAGCCACCCTAGGATCAGGCCAAGTCCTCACTCTCTCCTTGTTATATTGGAAGGTTTGTTTGAGAGTGAAGAGTCTCAGAGCTTCTTTCTTCATATTCATGATAGAGGTAGAGGCAGCATATGCTTGGTCAATTGACTTAAGCATTTCAGCATCATGAAGTTGCTGCTGTGCCTCTTCCTCTATCTTCACCCTCATAGTGTCCATCTGTGAGGTAGGAGTGATGGTTTGGGATTTTGCTTTTGGTAGAGTGATGACTGCTGAAAGGGGCAGTCTATCCTCCTCATCCTCCTCCTCTTCTTCTTCTTGCAGCCTCAACACCCTTCTCTTCTTCTTCAAGGGTGGATCATTGGCTGCGGGTTTTGATGGTGAAGGGGTTGGTTTAGTGGTTGTTTGTTGTTGTTTGTGTGGGAATGTTGGCAGGCTCTGCTAGTAACCTAGAGATAAGGCTGGTTTGGTCTGTTTTACTAGCAGTCCCTGTTCCCAGCACCGGCTTCAGAAAGGGCCTCAGCGACCAGTCCCTTTGTGAAGTCACCAGCTGAATAGATCTTGGCGGCTATAGCAAGATCATATCCCTGGTCCATGCTTTGATATCAAGGACTGGCCTGCCCAGATACTTCGAAATGAATCTACTCATAGCCTCGAGTCTCTTTTGATCCTCTTGGCTATAAGTAGACCATCGGTATTCTATCTCCCTAGTTTCCATCCTCCTGATCTCCTGATCTAGCAAGGCAGTGTCCTTGTCAAAGCCTTGCCTGAACAGCTGAGCAATGGCAGAATCCATTGATTTGCTGTGTTCAGCATCAGCCTCCTTGACAAGGGCTGCTAGATCAGAGTCAACCACCTTCTTTCCTCCTCTCCCTTTTTCTCATAAGTGGCACTGAAATCCTTTTGGATGTCAGCCACTTCTATTTGCTCAACCTCCCTCTCTTTCCTCTTCCCTTTCTCACTCACCTTCCTAGTCTCCTTAACCAACTCCCTCTCAATCACCACCTCTTTCTCTGCCTCTACCTCCTCCTCACCCCTCTTCCTCTTGTCTTGCACTGATGTCCCCCCTTTTTGGGTGCATTGGGTGGGGTTTGACTATCAGCAAGTGCCTTAGAAATGGCAACCTCCACAATGGGTTGTATGTATGTGGGAAGCCTCTCATCAAGGGTTGAATGACTAAGTCTTTAAGCATGGGTGTGATGAGAGGTAGGGATTTCTGGAGGATAGCATCCAGCTGCTCAGGGGGGTTCTGACCCTGAGAGCTGGTGCCAGAAGCAGGGGCTGGTGGCCGAGTTTGTGGGAGTGGCTCAGTGTTTATGTGACCTTCGGGTGAAGGTGCCATCTGTGGGGTAGTGGTGGCAGATGGACTCTATCCTGAGTCATTTGAGCAAGCAGCTCTTTGAGTCTGCTTAGCTCATCCTCTAGGATAGTGTTTTGAGCTACTACATCGTAGAAAAAGCTCAGGTCATCATCAGCATGAGCTGAATCACCTGACCTCCTGACAATGTCAGGATGTACATGCCCTGAGTGTGGCTCAGTAATAGCATGTGCCCCTTGTTCCTGGTACTGGGGACTTCTAGCCTCCGGATTGGATCCATCATCGACAGTTGCCTCTGGTGAGGTCTTAGTGATATTACCAGCTTCACCCTGCTCAGATGTTGATGCAGGGGAAGTGGCAGCCTCACCAGATTGTCCTATCTCCCTAGCCACACTGGGAGATTGAACTGATTCTCTGTGCTGTGGCCCCCACCGGCACTTGTATCCACCCCCTCTTCGGTTGGAGTCTCCCAGTTGTAATAGGTTTCTAGGGAGAGGGTGGAGTGCTCAGATGGGTCAGCACTTTGGCGATAACCAATGTAGGGCTTTGTGGGGCGGTCTCATCAAGAGATGGGCTCGAAGCAGTATGCACAGGGGGAGGACTGTACTCTTCAATGGCAGTCTTCTCAAGTGAGAAAGACCCCATAATGTGGTTGCCCCAATATTGGTTGCATCAGTCCTGTTGAGAGAAGCCTGTGCGTTTGTGGTGGGTGGAGTCGTGGTACCTGCTGGGAGAATCGAACCAGCCATCCACATCTGCCTTTGTGTTGCAGGGGCATCCTCGGGGACTCAACTCCCTGAGTACCTTTTTGGGCTTCTTTTTGGCTTTTGGTTTGGTGGGACTTGGATTGGAGGTGGAGGCTGTGGTTCCTGCTGCGTGGGTTTTCGCAGCCGGCCAGCCTGTTTGAGTGTTTGGTCAGTGTTGTGCCTGGAGTATACCTCGGCTAGAACAGCCATGGCAGGGACCCCAGTGCCAACTAGTCCCTCAGCCTGAAGCTGGTTCTCTATTATGGCCATAATGAACCGAGGATACAAGATCCATCGGTTAGAAATGGTTTTGTGGCCATATCCTTTATTTCCAAAAATAGTATATCAGTTAAGTTTAACGGTTGTTTTTCAAGGATAGAGAACAATACCTGTTGCCACCTTGTGGACATCTGGTCCCACAAAGAGGTTTTGGGAGCCAGACACACGTTCACCATGTGGAAGATCAGTCGTTGAGGGTCAGGGAAGTGTTTCTTCAACAAGGTGGAGGCGGAGAGGTTACCCTGGTAGTCGTAGGATGTGAATGAGAGATCCAGGGCACCTTGGGGTAGGAGGTTGGGTGGGTGGCATCCTCCAGCTCTAGGGTTTGGCGTAGGGTAGCTGGAGTGATAACCACGGGTGGTTGTTGACGGAGGACCGGAGAGAGACCTCGCCATTCTGCTCTCCGGTTTGGACGGTTATGTTTGTCCAAAACTCTGTCAAGGAGTCGGTGTATATAGTGGGGTTCAAGAGAAAAGCCGTTTGTATGGTGAGTCGTGCATAAGATCGACGGCTTGGTGAAATTTGGGCCATAATGGCGATTTAGTGAGATGAGCGACACAGTTGTGTCGAGGTTCAGTTGCATGTTCGCCATTAATGGTGTATGGGAATTTCAGAGGTTTTGACGGATTAGGTCAAGTGAGGAGTAAATGCTCTGAAGGTGGGGTATTTTAGGGTAGGGCAAAGGTGAAAAAAACTACTGAAGGTTTGGTGTTAGTTATCAGTTGTTGTAACGACTGATAACGTGGTTTTAACCTTCAGTGGTTGTACATCTGAGGACTTGGTGTTGGTCTTCAGTAGTTGAAACTACTAAGACTTTGGTTTTGTCCTTCAGATGTTGTAAACATCTGAATAGTTACTGTCAGTCTTCAGTAGTTATGAACTACTGATGACGATATTTTCTTCTTCAGACGTTGTAACAACTGAAGACTTGGTGTGCCTTCAGTAGTTGTGAACTACTGATATCAGTAGTTATGAACTACTGAAGACATGGTATTGCTTCAGTTGTTGTAAACAACTGAGGACTTGGTGTTAGCCATCAGTAGTTGGGAAACTACTGAAGACATGGTTTTGTCCTTCAGTTGTTTGGGTATGAAACATCAGCTGTGTCATCAGTTGATGAGTAATTACTCATCAGCTGTTTCTGTCAAATCAGTTGTTTCATACTAGCCTCAACACTTACTCATCAGCTCTTTGGCTGACTTTCAGATGTTTCATTGACCCTTCAGCTCTTCTGAATATTTATGCCTTCAGCTCTTGTGATCAGATGTTCACAAGTGCTGATGAAATACTCTTCAGAGCTGGTGAACAAATTTTGTCGTCAGTACTTGTGTAAGATTACACATCAGTACTTGTGAGCAAAATTTGTTCTTCAGTACTTATTTATTTGAAAATCATACATCAGTAGTTGTAATCCACCTTACTACAGTTGTTTTCAATAAATAATGTACATCAGTACTTTGAGTCATTTTAGTCTTCAGTAGTTGTGAAAGAGCTGAAGACTAATTACTCATCAGTACTTGTATTTGACCTAATGCTCATCAGTAGTTATGAAATAAGAGCACTAGCATAGGTCAAATCATTCAAGCTGCAGCATACCTAGCCTTAGTACCAAATTTTGGAAAGTGGCACTATCTAAAGGCTTGGTAAAAATGTCTGCAAGCTCATCAGCACTAGGAACAAACTTAGGATCAATCAGACCTTTTTCATAACAATCCCTGATAAAATGATGTCTGATCTCAATGTGTTTGGTCCTAGAGTGCTGGACTGGATTTTTAACAATACAAAGAGCTGAAGCACTATCCATTAGTAATGGAGTCTTAGTCTCAGTAATGCCATAATCCAGAAGTGATTCTGAAGCCAGAGTATCTGAGAGGTACAACTTGCAGCAGCAATGTACTCAGCTTCAGTAGTGGATGTAGCAATTGATGTTTGTTTCTTACTCTGCAAGAAACTAAACAATTGCCTAGGAATTGGCAACCACCAGAAGTGGATTTTCTGGTGACTTTGCATCCTGCATAGTCACTACAGAGAAAGCAACTAATTTGCAGAATGCCCGATTGAATACCAAAGACCTAGTGATTGGGTACCTTGCAGATATCTAAAGATCCTTTTGACTGCAATCAAATGGGATTCTTTAGGTGCAGCCTGAAATCTAGGACAAGCACATGTTGCAAACATGATGTCTGGTCTAGAAGCTGTAAGGTACATCAAGGACCCAATCATACATCTGTAAGGGTTTCATTAACCGCTTTACCTTTCTGATCTACATCTAGTTGTGTGATGCTGCTCATGGGAGCAGAACAGGGCTTACAGGTTTGTAAATCAAACTTATTCAACAACTCTTTGGTATATTTTGGACTGATGGATGAAGATTCCATCATCCTGTTGTTTGATTTGCAAACCTAGAAAGAACTGTAATTCCCCCATAGCACTCATTTCAATCTTAGCTTCATGAGCTTTGTAAATTCATCACACAACTTGGATCAGAGGATGCAAAGATGATGTCATCTACATAGATTTGAACAAGGAGTTTATGTTGTCCCACAGTCCTGATGAATAAGGTTTTATCAATGGTGCCTCTAGTGAACTTATTTTCTAAAAGAAAACTTGATAGTGTCTCATACCAAGCTCTAGGAGCTTGCTTCAGCCCATAAAGAGCCTATCAAGCTTGTACACCCCATCTGGATGTTTATTGTCCTCAAAGCCTGGTGGTTGACACACATGAACTTCTTCTTTATTTTTTCCATATAAGAAGGGCCTTTTGACATCCATTTGTAACCTTAAGACTGTGAAAGGCAGCATAAGCTAAGAATAGTCTGATTGCTTCTAGTCTGGCCACAGGTGCAAAGGTCTCATCATAATCGATGACTTCCTCCTGTGCAAACCCTTGAACAACCAGTCTAGCCTTGTTCTTGACAATTTGGCCCTTCTCATCTGTTTTGTTCCTAAATACCACTTAGTGCCTATAGCACACTTATCTTTGGGTAATGGAACAAGCTCCCACACTTGCTGTTTCTTAACTGAAGAAGCTCAAGCTGCATAGCTTCCACCCATCCATTGTCTCTTAAAGCAATATGATAGTTCTTTGGCTCTTGCTGACTGATGAAAGAGCATAGAAGCAGAAGTTGGACAATTGATTCCTGGTTGAAACTCCAGCATGAATATCACCATGATTTGAGATGTGGGGTGATTCTTGAGCGCTCTTGATAGACTATGATATCTGTGCAAGTGTTTGTAGACCCATCAGCAGCAACAGATGGTGATGGAGATTCCTGAAACCATGTAGAGGATGGCAGCTCAAACGAGTAGAGCAAGCAGAAATCTCATCAGCATTTGTAGTGGATGGAGCTGCTGAGGTTACAGGAGCATCAGGTTCAGTGGACTTAGGCAGGTTGTCCTAAACCTGAATAGGTGAGTACTGACTACATCATCATCAGTAACCACAGGTGAAGTTCTGTGACAGGCTAACAGATGGAGGTGTACGACTAAGGAAGAACAAATCGGAGTGAGAATCGGTATCCTTCCCTAGAATCAGACTGTCGATCAATGCAAGGGTGGGCCTCGTATTTCTCTAAGATCGACCCGTATGGTGTCATCACTCGAGTATTCGAGGGATATTCAAAGACAGCATGAACTGTTACGGCACTAGAGTTCTTGGTATGCCGTTGGATGCAAGCACAGTGTACTTTATGATCTGATAAAAAGCCTTATCTTGATAAGGTCGTGATCTGTGCATAGATGATCGCTCGGAGAGGATCCCAGACTCCAACGATCGAACTGCTGAAGAACTGTGAACATTTTCATCCGAAGTGTGAGGTAGACGTTGAAGCATCACTTTCAAGATGAATTTTGTAGGGTCGACCAGCATGAAAGCTTCGTAGGTCGACAAGGACCGCTTCAGATGGTTGACGAACTCCTAGCTGAATCAATTATCGGGCTAGAGTAAGCTCTTGAAAGTAATACGACGAACGTAAGATGATCCCCACACGGATACTACACGAGAAAGCCAAAACGATGACGAAACGAGAACTAGGTTGAAGACAAGAAACGACAAACTTATTGGAGTTCAAGTGGATGCACAGAAGTGAAGAATTCTTGTTGTTTTGTGTGTTCGAAATCAAGGAAATTTGAGAAAGAAGGGTGAGAAGGTTGAAGAAGAAGTGGGATACTCCCAACACCCTCAGAAATACGGCAATTTTGGGATTGGCCGGATACTATCGTCGCTTCATTGCTAATTTCTCCAAGATTGCCCAACCGTTAACTTTGTTGACCCAGAAAGATAAGAAGTTCGAATGGGGGAAAGCACAAGAACAGGCGTTCCAAACATGAAGGAGAAGTTGTGCAACGCACCAATATTGTCTCTCCAGACGGAACCGATGATTTGGGGTGTACTGTGATGCTTCACATCAAGGTTTGGGCTGTGTACTATGCAGAAAGATAAGGTAATTGCTTTCGCTTCGCGACAACTCAAAGTGCATGAAAAGAACTACACAACTCACGATTTGGAGTTGGGTGCCGTAGTATTGCACTCAAGATATGGAGGCATTATCTATACGGAACCAAATGCATCATCTACCAGACCATAAGAGCCTTCAACACTCATGAACCAGAAAGAACTTAACATGCGGCAGCGACGCTGGGTAGAGCTGCTTAGCGACTACGATTGTGAAATCCGGTATCATCCGGGGAAGCTAACGTGGTGGGATGCATTATTAAGCCGCAAGGAACGTGTGAAACCATTACGTGCTCGAGCGCTAGGTTTGATTATTCAAACCAATTTAAAGGCTCAGATTCAGATTGCACAAGACGAGGCTTTGAAAGAAGAGAACCTTGCGGGAGAAGAATTCCGAGGGTTGGATAAACGATGACTTGCAAAGATGATGGCGTTCATTACTTCATAGATCGTATATGGGTCCCTAAATGGGGAGGTGTACGTACACTAGTCTTGGATGAAGCACACAAGACTCGATACTCTATTCATCCTGGTGCAGACAAGATGTACCACGATCTGAAAGAACTATACTGGTGGCCAGGTATGAAGAAAGATGTTGCTGTATACGTGAGCAAATGCTTGACTTGTTCAAAGGTCAAGGCGGACACCAGAAACCATCGGGACTACTGCAAACAAAGAAATTCCCGAGTGGAAATGGGAGAACATCACTATGGATTTCATTACCAAACTCCCGAGAACACAGCGGGCACGACTCGATATGGGTCGTGGTGGATCGAATGACGAAATCTGCTCACTTCTTGCCTATCCGAGAAGACTACAAGATGGATAAGCTGGCAAGGTTGTACATCAAAGAGGTCGTGACACGGCCACGGGTGCCGGTGTCAATCATATCCGACCGAGACAGTCGATTCACTTCACGATTTTGGCAGACGTTACAGAAAGCGATGGGCACTCGATTAGATATGAGTACAGCCTATCATCCCCAGACAGACGGCCAAAGTGAACGAACTATACAAACACTGGAAGACATGCTTAGAGCTTGCGTAATCGATTTTGGTGGCAGCTGGGATACTCATCTACCGTTGATTGAGTTCTCCTACAACAACAGCTATCACACAAGCATTGGATGCGCACGTTCGAAGCGTTGTATGGACGGAAATGTAGATCACCAGTTTGTGGGCTGAAGTTGGTGAAAGCCAGCTTACGGGCCAGAGATCATTCAAGAAACCACTGATAAAATCTTCCAAATCAAAGACCGACTTAAAGCAGCTAGAGATCGCCAAAAGAGCTATGCCGACAACCGTCGGAAGCCTCTAGAATTCAATGTTGGAGATTATGTCTTACTCAAGGTCTCTCCTTGGAAAGGGATCGTACGATTCGGTAAGAAAGGAAAGTTAGCCCCTCGATATGTAGGACCATTCGAGATTACAGAGAGAATCGGTCCGGTGGCTTACCGATTGAGGTTGCCACAGGAACTCAGCGGTGTGCATGATACTTTTCACGTGTCGAACCTCAAAAAGTGTTTGGCAGACGAGTCCTTACACATACCAATTGAGGAATCAAGATCGACGAAAAGCTTCATTTTGTTGAGGAACCTATTGAGGTCATGGACCGAAAGGTCAAAAAGCTAAGGCGCAGCAAGATTCCTATCGTCCGTGTGAGATGGAATTCCAAACGAGGGCCAGAGTTTACATGGGAACGTGAAGATCTGAGACTCAAATATCCACATTTATTCACGGACGACGTTCTAGGGCCTAGCACCAGTTGAATTTCGGGACGAAATTCCCTCAACTGGGGGATACTGTGACATCCGTCACCAAAGGTCCGTCATTTAACGTGTTATATTAGCCTTATTTATAGACAATCCTTATTTTGACGAACCAATTACGTGAATCCCATATTTGCTTACTTAATTCCCTTATATGTGTAGTATCTTTAGACATTCTCCAAGAATTGCCCCGTTAACACTAAACACGTCATTCTTATAATAAAATAAAATTCACGAATAAAATCATTTTTAAATTATAAATAACATTAATAACATTTTATCGTCAATAAAACAACACAAAAATTATAATTTTTTTTAACCGAAACAAAATTTAGGAACTCGGGGCAAAGTGCGGGGACTAAACTTGAAACTTTCAGAAACTGGGCTGGGTATAAATACCCCTTCCCAGCCACTTTTCACACTTTTCACTCTCTCACTACTTCATCTTTCTCTCTACTCTCTCTCTCTAGAACTACACCAAAAACCGACCGTTTCTCACGTTTTCGTCTTCAAATCTCGAGTACCATCGTGAATACTCGTTCCTAGCAGGTAGATAACCTCGCTTGCTTCGTTTTTAACTCGATTCACTGCTGCGTTTTTAGGGTTTTCGGGTGTTCGGGTTCATCCGAGCACCGAGGTCGTGAGGGCTTGCATGTCGTGTTTCTGAGTGTGCTTCTTGTCTAGATAGGTTAGAATATAAGTTCTGGAAGTTTTGGTTGGGTAAAACCCGTGTTCGGGCGGCCGAAGGCCGACCTGCACATCTCTGCGGTCGGTCGCGACCCCGTCAGGTGCGACTGGGGTAGTCGCGCGAATGGGGCGTGCGAATGGGTTCGTCACGCGACAGAATTGTGCGACTGGGCTCTATCGCACGGTTGTATCATGCGACTGTCGGTGGGTGCGAAACAGAGGATGTCATGCGATTAGGAATGTCACGCGACTAGAGTTGTCACGCGACAGGGGTTGTCGCGTGACTGGGCTATGCGAATGTGGACTGTGTGCGAGTGTGTGAGTCGCACGGACAGACGCCTGTCGCGCGAAATAGAGCCCACTCGCGCGAATTAAGCTGATTCGCGCGGAGGGACTTTGAGTCGCGCGGTTGGCTGTTGGGTCGTGCGGCTGGTATTGCGTGGTACGACTGAAGGCTTAATCGCACGAATGAGTCAATCGTACGAAAGTAGCTAATTCGTACGACTGGAGGCCCACTCGTGCGAATGGGGTGTCAGTCGTGCGTCAGGTCCTGTGTTGATTAGGTAACATCGAATGTCCTAACAGTAACAGCTAGCTTTAAATACTCGATTGTACATAAGGTCCGAGGTGTGTGTGTGCATGGATTTCCTTTTCGGAGGATCCCACGACAATGAAGTAACATTAGTAAAGTGTTATAGCTCGACCACAAAGATTAAAATCAACGCCATTAACAGGCACGTACTATTAAAAACAATCTAGTCTAAGATGTGTGTGACTGCTTGTGTGTACCACTCACGACGACCGACCGAAACTACCCGAACCTATTGGTATTAACTTACGCTCCATATACCTTATTAATGTTTGTCAGTAACTGTCGATAGGTGCTGACTGTTCATAGCGTTCTACTCTTGGGATACTTCATCGATTGCACTTATCATCGGTTACGGTGAGTTTCGTGGCCCCTTTTCACGCTTATAAAACTTTTCCAATGCTTTTATTTCGGGGGAAAAGAATGCTCACTTAATTACTTGATTTCACACACCTTCCTAGTGGAAGTTGGCTGCTACTATGAGTACTTATGGCTAAACTTGTTGATTGATACTAGGATATATGGATGTCATGTAACTGGGTTGAGTATCGTTCTATGTATATCGTGGATGTGGTGGGAATGCTGCGGAGGACCCTATACATAAGCATCCCCGGTATACAGAATGTGCTTAAGCCGGTACATGATGATCCTGGCTGATTGCTTCTAGGTGAACATGATCTACGTGCTAGGTTACCCTATGTATGTCACTTAGGGGTTTTGCACTGCCAAGCACTACTACTTGATGTGACGTGTTGATCTATGCTACTTTTGGTGATACTATTTGGCTTTGTGGGACTTCTGTATGAATCTCTCAGTACGACCATTAATCCCGGTATTGGGACCTAAGGACTGGTTTGGTTGTAATCTATATGTACGCGCTTAGTGGATCATGCTACATCACGTAATCTATATGTACGCGCTTAGTGGATCATGCTACATCACGTAATCTATATGTATGCGCTTAGTGGGTCATGCTACATCATATAATCCACACGTATGCGCTTCGTGGATCTTGCTACGACATTTTTGAACTATTTATTTCTTAAAAATGCTAGCTTTACAGCCATTAATTTCCGAGCTAAACCGATGAATAGGCTTGGCTGTAGTTTCTTACATTGGTAAGACCGCCTACACATAAGCGTAGTCGTGGTAACTATTAAATAATATACAATTGTTTTCATCATAACATCAATTATTACTTAAAACCTGCGAAGCTCACCAACAATTATGTTGACCGTTTGAGCATTTCTTTTCAGGTGATCCGGGTAATTGAAGTTCTAGGAGTGCTGCCTATTAGTGGAGACCCGGATGCATTTTTGGGTTTGAACTTACATTTTGTACATGGTTGCAATCCACCAAAACAATTATCATTCTTTTGTATACTTGTTCCCGAGTTGTGGGAAATTACATTACAAGTTAATCTTAAAGCCATGTGATCATTCGTGTTATGCAATGGCTATGCTGTCGTGAACCTTGATTATACGCGACACAAGTCTCCGAATGTGTTCGGGTATCGTCATGGCACGCTTGTCATCATACTATTATTGCTATTCTATTTATACCATGTGTTATGACGATCCCGTCTAGCTCACATTCCCCGTGTTTCCGCTATCAGCGGGGGTGTGACAAAACCGGTTCGGGTTCGGGCCGGTTCACGGGTCGGGTCGCCAAACCGGTTTTTTTATGCAACTCTATGAAGGAGCATGCCAACGAAATAAGACATTAGTCTCTTGAAATGGAACAAATAGTTCTCTCTTTTTTTTTTAATTATTTTTTTGAATCTCGTGTCTCTTAAGTTTCCGGCATTTCATAGTTTTATATCATGTCTAAAATATGAATCAATTAACTTTTTTAATAGGTGTACCACCATGAAATATATAACATTTTTAATTAAAATTAACTAATCTAAAATAGAAATAACGAGACTACTTTATCCTGTGAGAAAGAGGCTACTCTAAAAGAGACCAAATTTCTAAATAACTAATTTGCTTAATTACTATTAAAGAAACCGGTCATTTTTCGTGATAGTGGTTACAACAATTTGCAAATGTTCAGCAAAAACCTAACAAGACAATAGTTTAGTAACAACTTACACTTCAGAAGCTACGTTCTGAACTTTGTGTAACACCCAAATTAGGTTAAAATTATAAAATGTGCTAATAGTGTCGGTTAAAAGTGCAAAAGGGTGTAAAACTTTAAGTTATTTCCTAAACTTGGGTAGGAAGTTTGAGGAGTTAAATAACCAAAACCATCTACAATAAATTCAGTTACATATTTTTCATCTGGCAAAGTAAGGAAGAAGAGAATCCTAATAAGATCAAAGATAAATCGATTTAGGTAAATTTCATTCATTATTTTACGTTTCATTGATTAAACTTATTCTTCATATTTGATTTGGGTTTCGTAGGTGTGTTATGTTGAGCCAAGCCACGGGAGAGGGATAAAGTCCTGATTGAGGGTGGTTCGATGTTGGATTCATATGCCTGAGTAATGCAATTGATGTGCTTAGAGTTATATAAATATTGATGATTTTTAAAAATACAATATTCTATGTTCACTTTTACAAAACACATTATGGCAAGTGCACCCATCATATGCATAGTAAAGCTTAGGCAAGTTGCCAAGTATCATTCATGTAACAAAGGCTCTCAATAATCGATGTCGGTCACTGTTCAGTAAATCCAAAATATGTGCATGTAAATGATTAACTAAATGCTAAAGTAGCAAAACAAAAGTAAATGCAAAAAACATCAATCACAAGAATGAGTTACTTGGTTTTGAATCCCTTAAATGTTACAATTAACTTCAATGTATGGATTCTCAAAAGATCATTATGTACAAGTAGAAATGGCTTCAACTATTGTTACAAAATCATACGCCTTTTAGGAAAGTTGCCATGATTATGACATGACAACCACCTAAAGTTCTATGAAGTGCAATGATAATGCATGTGTTAGTGTCATAAAATGAAGTGACTCCGGTTAAGGTTATCAACCCCACAAACAATATTGGAAAGTTGTCATGATTGTGACATAACATCCACTGCAATGTTGGAGCTAAAGTATTAGGTGCATAATTTAAATAAGGACTTTGTCGCACTAGTCACTATGGATCCCTTGGTTTGATACTATCTTTCTAAAGGTAGTGGTAGTGATACAAACCAAGTCCTTACACTTTGAGTATACCTCTCTAGGTATGGCAAGAACTTCTAAAATCAAATACACAAATGATAACTTCTAATTCCCATTCAAGCTAGTAGGTTAACATGTTTCTTCTACATAGATATAAAAATATAAAGGTTTGAATCAACAAACATAAAGTTAATGGCTTGCTTCAAGGTTATAAGCTCACTTTCAATGTAGAAAGATCATCATTGGAAGACACCAACACAAACCATAATAAAATCCATACTTGGGAGTAGAGATCAAATAACTTAAATCTCACCCAAGTAAGTCAAGAACAATAGCTAAGCATAAAATATAATAAACAACAAATATTAAACATTCATTAACATAATCAAACATTATTATAGATTTAAAAGTTGTTGAAAAGTTCTTGATTCTTAGAGTCGGAGATGAATGCACAACTAAGCTAAAATTGAAAATTACACTAAGAAAATAAGATGGAGTGGTGTGGTAGAGCTAGAACAGGTATCTTAGATCTAAAAATTGAATTTATAGGTTCTGTAGAAGGTGGGTACGACCCATTGTTAAGTATGTCTTTGCCCCACCACCTTGTATGTAATTGTTTTTGCACATAGTCATTGACCATAAGGGGCTTGGTATATGAAGCATGGGGGGTGGTGTACCTCAAGGCACGGGGGTGTGGTGGTACCTCAAGGCACGAGGGTGTGATACTTGCAACATGGGGGTGTGATCATCAAGGGAGAGTTGTCTTCTAGTGTTAGGTCTTGAGGGTGTGCCTGATGAGGCATGACCTGTGCCGACCGCCTGTCTTGATTATTCTTCAATTTTCATATGTTTTTGCTTGGTTGATTATCTATGGGTTAATTGATCCTGAAAAATTAAACTAAATTAATTGAGACTCATATATCTTAAATTTTAAAATCAATTAAAAATGGGATGAAGTTAATGTTAAATATATGCATAGTTTTATGCATATCTACATGTGACAACACTATTATTAGTTAGATAAGGTAATTTAATATTTATGAATAATTATTTATCCAAGATATATTAGTTAGGTTAATTATAAATTGTTTATTTAAAATTTTTTAGAACATATTATTAAAATTTGTAAACTAAAATACAAAAGTAAAGTTTTAATATATATGTGTATATATATATTATATATATATATATATATATATATATATATATATATATTAGTTATATAATTTGGATAATGTAAATTTCAAAATTGTAGTTGATAATTATTACAATCAATTTATTAGTTATATAATTTGGATAATGTTGATTAACTAAATTGTTAGTTGATAATTATCAAAATCAATTTAATTTTTAGTTTAATTTAATATAATTACAAGATAATAAAAGGACTATACTTGTAACTGATCAAACATAGTAAATCCTAACTTCAAAAACAAGTTTAGTGAGCTATAAATAGAGGCGTAAAGGTAGGATTAAATACCCTATATGGTTTTAGAAGATTGCAAAACCCTAAATCCCACACCCCAACTCAGCAAACTCCATCCCTACGTAGTCCCCTGCCACCATACATTATTATCACCAGCTACCATCGAATGAACTGAGTCCCATTCTACCATACGCCACATAGTCATCATCATTGTGTGTCACACCCTCAAAATCCACGTGCGGGGTTTTACCGCGAGGCGTGTGAACAAACCAGGACCCAGTCAGTCATTAGTTACTTAAAACGACACTATATGTAACGTTTAAATCAAAACCCAATCAAACTGAAAAATGTGCAGAAGCGTTTGTAAGAAAATCAAACCAAAGTACTAAAATGTAACATTGGCAAAACACGCGCCAAACCATTATTTAAAACTTATAAATAATAAAACAAATGTCTTGACATAATAAGAAACTTTGCAAAGCATGCTGAACTGTGATGTGCTCCTACTGGCAATCAGAGTGGTCGACCTAAGAATAGCATACTAAAAGAGTCAACACAATGGTTGGTGAGTTCAAGAGTTTGCATTTAAATAAAGAGTTTGCGTTTGATATAAATAGTAATAGTTATAAA
>CM044004.1:21172396-21192396 GCA_024085815.1 Flaveria linearis
GGTTGAATGTAGTTGTATTTTTGTTGAATGTAGTTGTAGTTTTGTTTGAATGTAGTTGTATATTGAGATTGTTTTGTTAGAATGATAATGTTATATGTTAAGATAAAAGTTTATTTGAGATTGTTTTGTTAGAATGATAATGTTATAGGTTAAGATATAAAGTTTATTTGTATTGTTTTGTTAAATGATAATTTTATAGGTTCATATATGAATTTTATTTGTTTTGATAGAATGATAATGTATTGTAGTTTGGTTGAATGTAGTTGTAGTTTGTTTGAATGTAGTTGTATATTGAGATTGTTTTGTTAAGATATAAAGTTTATTTGAGATTGTTTTGTTAGAATGATAATGTTATAGGTTAAGATATAAAGTTTATTTGGATTGTTTTGTTAAATGATAATTTTATAGGTTCATATATGAAGTTATTTGTTTTGATAGAATGATAATATATGTGATTGAAACAGTTATGGCAATCGATAAAAGCTGGATTAAAATAAAAAATCGAACATCTCCGGTTTTTTTAGAAGGTCTTAAAAACTTTATGGAGAATGTTAAGAACTTTGTCGACAGTGATGGCAAACAAATGCCCGTGTAAAGATTGTGTGAATGCTTTTAGTCATGATTTAAATACTATTAATGCTCACATACATGATCGTGGCTTTGCTCAACATTATACGAAATGGGTTTATCATGGTGAGGTCTCTTAGTTCTTCTGATGCTGCAAAAATTTGCTACAATAACACGTACTCCTCCAGCAAGTAATATATCAAATAATGAGATGTTTGATGCAATCGAAGATGTTATCGCAGAGAATGCAGAAAATATAGATGAGGATGGATATACTTTAGACTCGGAATTTGATGAACTCTATAATGAGGTCAACACTGAGTTATACCCCGGTTGTAATTGGATGTCTTCTTTAAACTTTCTAGCCAAACTGATGCATATTAAAGTAATCAACAAATGGACAAATAGTTCGTTTGATCAACTTTTAGAGTTTTAAAGGTTGCATTCCCGAAAGAAAATCACATTTCATCTTCACACTATGAGGCGAAGAAGAAGCTGAAAAAGATTAGGTTAGGATATGAATCCATCCATGCTTGCATCAATGATTGTGCTTTGTTTTGGAAAGAGAATGAAGAATTGCAAAACTGTCCGGTTTGTAATGAGAGCATATGGGTTGATAAAAACAAAAAAGAAAAAAAAGTAGCACAAAAAGTATTGCGGTATTTTCCATTAACCTCCTCGGCTTAAACGAAGGTATAGTTCTAGACTCACAGCAAAGGATATGATTTGGCATCACACTGGACGCTCAACGGATGGTATTATGCGTCATCCAGTAGATGGGAAGGCATGGCAAGAATTTGATAAGAGACATCCTAAATTTGCCAAAGAGCCTAGGAACGTCCGTTTGGGTCTAGCTGCAGATGGCTTTAATCCATTTGGTAACATGAGTCAAGCTTACAGTATGTGGCCAGTTGTGTTAACAACGTATAACACACCACCGTGGTTATGTATGAACGAGTCTTCTTTCATGTTAACTTTGCTTATTCCTGGTCCTAAATCACCTGGAAAGACATTGATATTTTTCTAAGGCCTCTGGTGGATGAGTTGAAGAAATTGTGGAAGGATGGAGTACAAATAAGAGATGCCTCGACAGAAACTGTATTCACGATGCGTGCGGCGTTGTTATGGACCATTAATGATTATCCTGCTCGTAGCAGCTTGTCTGGATGGAGTGGGCAAGGTTATCTTGCATGTGCGACGTGTAACATGGACACACCTCGTGCCGTGTAACTAATAAAATATCATTTACCGATCATAGAAGATTCTTGCCTAAAAGTAACAAATGGAGAGAAAGCTTGTTGTTTAATGGACAGAAAGAGTTAAGAAAGCATCCAAAAGCATTAACTAATTCAAAATATTAGAACAACTTAACCGTCTTCCCGATCGTGTTCCGGGTAAACATCCCAATCATGGTGGCGTGAAAAGAAAACGTGACGAGTCAGAGTTGAATTGGACAAAAAAGAGTATATTCTTTGAGTTGGATTATTGGTCATCTCTTGATTTAAACACAATCTTGATGTTATGCATATCGAGAAAAATGTGTGTGAGAGCTTGTTAGGTACATTGTTGATGAATGAAAATCAAAAGACACACACAAAGCAAGAGAAGACTTAAAAAATTTGAGAATACGATCAGATTTATGGCTAAGTGTGAAAAACAATAAGGTCATACAACCACAAGCTTCTTACTCTTTCAAACCTAGTGATCGATCTAAATTTTGTCAGTTCCTTAAAAGAGTGAGACTACCTGATGGTTTGGATCAAATTTAAAAATAAGGTGATTCTTAATAACTCAAATATCATCGAGTTAAAGTCTCATGATTGTCACATTCTTATGCAACGTTTGCTACCAATCGGGGTCCGTGCAGGTTTACCTGAAAATGTTTCAACAACAATTATTAACCTTTGCACATTATTTAAAAGATTTGTGCACGATCACTAGATGTGGATGACATGTTTAAAGCACAGAAAGAAGTGGTTAATATTTATGCAATTTGGAACTAATATATCCTCCAGCATTTTTTGATATTATGGTTCATCTAATTCTACACTTACCTGAAGAAGCTATTCTTGGAGGGCCTGATATATAAGATGGATGTATCCTTTTGAAAGATACATGAAAAAGCTGAAAGCTTATGTTCGAAACAAAGCTAAGCCTGAAGGATCAACAGCAGAGGGTTATGTTGCAGATGAAGCATTGACATTCTGCTCTATGTATTGGAGGGTATTCAAACCAAATTTAACCGTCCTGATAGGAATGAAGATCCTGGCATTCCAAAGAGAAAGTTCTCTGTTTTTCGTCACAATGTCGACCAATTTCAAAGAAGAAATCATTCCCTTAGTGAAAATTCTAAAAAGTCATTTCAATGGTTGTGATGAACAATTGTGAAGAAGTTAAAGTCTACATGTCGCAAGTTTTGGTGGTTTAAATTATTCTTATTAGTTTCACTTTAGCTAAAATGATAAACTAATATAAATATTAATATATTTGTCACAAGTGAATTTGAACTTGAATTCCTGGAAGCGATGTAAAAAATAAATTTTCTTCATGGCTTAATAATAAGTTCAATACGTCTCCTGAGAAATGGGCTGCAAACAACAACCAACCACTGCCGTGGAATTGATCATACAGGAAAACAATTTAAAGCTGTGGGAGAAAATAGTCAATTATTTGTTAGAGCATTATCCAATCATGTTGCCACTGCTCCTTTTCATTATCCCTCTTGGAAAAAGTCCCTGATACGTTTAAGATATCATTGTTTAATTTTCTAGAGGCGAGTATTATGTAGTCTTTTATTTGTAATTTAGTAATCATAACTTTTATATATTCTAACTATTCTGTTTTGCAGGAATATTTTAATTAGAAGCTTATCGTGGTTCAGAACATTGGCATGGAATCTAACTTGGTATCCATATGGATTGCCAGCGAGCATTCGAGATAGAAAATATAATGAAACAACATTTTTAAATCATGGAGGCTATGATAATATTGAGCAAGTTTAAATAATCCACCTGAAGGTCAAAGTCGGGAGTCATGGGAGCGGTGGTTGAGTTTTTCTCAAGTGAAGAACATAAACGCCTTTCTGAAAAAGGCGTAGAGAATGGCAAAACAACTGTATCCAAGTCTGCATGGTAGTCGATCATATGCTCAAAGACGATATCTTCAGGTAAAAAAAAAATAATTATTTAATTATGTATTATTAATTCTTTTCTGTTATTATGAATATTGTTTTTTAATAGGAGCAACAAACCGGGACCCCAAGTTACATCGAGACGTGGAGGAGGTCGCATTACAGAGAAGGGTCAGGATGGGTCAACCAAAGAGCAGAAGAAGATTGGGTAAGTTTAATATGTTAAGAATGTTATTATCATAAGTTCATATGTATTAATATATTATGTTTGGTGATCTTGAAAGTTGGGAATTTTATATTATATTTAGTTATGTTTATATCTTGAAAGTTAGGAATTTTATGTGTGAATTTTATGTTATATTTAGTTATGATTTTGGATGGTTTTTTTTCATTTGTTACAGTTATGCTGTCGAAATTTCATAAAATCTTAATAACTTTTCATTTTGATTCTTTAAAATTGCAAGCAAAAATTGAAAATCAATACGCCCAAATGCAAATGGAGGTGGGAGAGTCGCCCGTTAATGAGATGCAATGTTTAGAGCTTGCATTAGGAGAAAGGCATGGTCATACGAGAGGTGTTTGACGAAAAGTAAAAAATCTCTCGTTATGAACAATCAAGTGGATCATCACATCCGAATGAAGAAATGGAAGCATTAAGGCAACAAATACGAGAAATGCAAGAAAAGATGGCTGAATTTGAAAGAAGAAAATATAATCCCAACAACAACAAAGATGATGAAGATGACGACAATTAGGAAGTTAATTTGTTAGGTTTCTAAAAACTTAAGACATGTTTAGTTTGGTACTTTTGTCTTGTTTGGTATGTACTTAATTAGAATTGTTTGATCTACGTTTAAGTATTGATAATGTTTAGGTTTTATTCCTACGTATCTGATTTGGGTAATTATTCAGGTAAAAACTGGAAAAAATCAAAATTTAAATAATAAAATTTTTAAACAGATACCCTATGGCGACGACTTGTCGTCGCCATAGATAAAATTAAAAAATAATTATATTAATTTAATATTTTATTATTAATAAATAAAAACACCTATAGCGACGACATGTCGTCGCCATAGGGTCAATTTAAAATATATATTTTAATTTTAAAATTGAGGGAAAATTTATCGCGACCATACTATCGCGACGACATGTCGTCGTTGTAGGTGGCAATGGCGACAAGGTCTACGCCGACGACAGTTTTTGACCTATGGCGACGGAACTACGGCTACTACATCTATCGCGACGACATGTCGTCGCCATAGTCTATGGCGACGACAACAGGCACCTATGGCGACGATTTTTGTCGTCGCGATAGGGTAAAATCTTGTAGTGTGCGCAACGAACGATAATAAAAGCTAACAGTGAGCGGAAAGACAACCTTTAGAGGTTACTTAGAACACACAAGTACATAAGTACGTGTACTTAGAAAACTTAACAGCCCTAGGTGCTCAATAAACACGTTGACCCAAGGTTTTGAAAAGCAACACTCATTTGACCTAGTTGACCCGTTTGACCTTGACAGGATCTCAGCCTCTCGTTTGATCAATCAGATTATGTTTGCAGCGGATTTAGCACATTAGTTAGCGATTAATGCAAGAACATAAAAGATATTGCATGTAAAAGCACGAGCATAGAGAGAGAAAAGAGTTCTGCCAAATAAAATGTTCTATTGCTTGGCACGTTTCGGCAATTAAAACAGTATGGTTCCCCATCCTTTTATAGGCGGCAAAAGGATGGGCTGATGTCCTTTTTCTGACATCAACTGATATTAAAATTACAACTGACAAAACATGAAACTACGAAGATGTCAACAGCTGACATCTTCTTACAAAAGTTCCTAAGTACTGACAAAAGTAAAACTACTGAAATCCTACAACGACTGAAGAACAAACTCTTCAGTCGTTTCTAACTACTGATACTATAACAACTGAAGAACATGCTCCTCAGCTGTTGTACAACTACTGAAACAAAATAAACTACTGAAAAGGAAAAACCATCACAACAACTGAAGAAGACTTCTTCAGCTATTGTGACAAACTCTGAGTCTTCAGTACTTGGTCTTCAGACTGGCTTCAGATGATGTAACAACTGATGACTACAGTAGATATCATCAGTTGTTGTCTTCAGTCTTTGTCTTCAGACTTTGTGCTTCAGTAGAAGGTCTTCAGTTCTTCAGTCTTCAGCTTTGATTCTTCAGTACTTGTCTTCAGTACTTGAAGTCTTCAGTACTTGTAAGATCAGTACTTCAGACTTCAGTACATGGTCTTCAGTACTTTGGAGTCTTCTTCAGCTGTTGTTCTTCAGTTCTTTGATCTTCATACTTTGTTCTTAAGACTTTGTCAGAACAGCTGAGGTTGGAACTAAGATGCTCTCGAGTCTGACATTCAAGCAAGAGAACATAATAGCTGATGGGAGTCTTCAGAAGTTGTTGTGATGTCATGTGGGACTTAGAGGTTTCCTGATCTTGGCTCATTGGTTTTTGGTCCAACAAACTCCCCCTGAACCAATGCAGCCAAAACTCTAATTATTGGTTGTCCCACTTATTGGTGGCATAATGATTGGTATTTCCTTCTAGATCAGATTAGAAGTTGACCCAGATAAGCACTGGCCTGAGAGGTAGTCTCTAGTGTTTTGGCTAAGTATGGATGGGAGCTCGTCTTGGGGAATTGGACACAGAGATTGTGTCATCATGAGATCTACCTCCCATGTACTAGCCTGTAGGATTCTCTGGTGTAGGCTCGGACAAAGATCATTTGTTCTTCTTTGGTCATGCCCTCATCCCCACCATCGAACAATCCTTCACGGCCGTACATCTCCGAGACATACTTGACCTGTTTCCCATTTTCGAGCTCAACTGTTGTGATTTGCTTATATGCAATTCATCTGGATGTCTTCCTTCAAGCAACAAGTTGAGCTCATTTTTGCGGAAGTTCTCAAGCTTCTTATAGACTAAGCCTTTTCTAACCATCCTGTTCTCAACATCATTTCAAGAGGTAGCTTAGCTTATAAGCTTTCTCGAACTCATCCACAATTTCCCAGGGTGTTACTACAAGAGCCACTGTGATTACTTCATCTACAATCCTCTTCATCTGGCTCTTGTATCTCATAGGAATATCTTTCTTTGTGATCCTGTGAGCCACCCTAGGATCAGGCCAAGTCCTCACTCCCTTGTTTATATGGAAGGTTGTTTGAGAGTGAAGAGTCTCAGAGCTTCTTTCTTCATATTCATGATAGAGGTAGAGGCAGCATATGCTTGGTCAATTGACTTAAGCATTTCAGCATCATGAAGTTGCTGCTGTGCCTCTTCCTCTATCTTCACCCTCATAGTGTCCATCTGTGAGGTAGGAGTGATGGTTTGGGATTTTGCTTTGGTAGAGTGATGACTGCTGAAAGGGGCAGTCTATCCTCCTCATCTCCTCCTCTTCTTCTTCTTGCAGCCTCAACACCTCTCTTCTTCTTCAAGGGTGGATCATTGGCTGCGGGTTTTGATGGTGAAGGGGTTGGTTTAGTGGGTTGTGGTTGGGTTGTTGGTGTGGGAATGTTGGCAGGCTCTGCTAGTAACCTAGAGATAAGGGCTGGTTTGGTCTGTTTTACTAGCAGTGTCCTGTTCCCAGCACCGGCTTCAGAAAGGGCCTCAGCGACCAGTCCCTTTGTGAAGTCACCAGCTGAATAGATCTTGGCGGCTATAGCAAGATCATATCCCTGGTCCATGCTTTGATATCAAGGACTGGCCTGCCCAGATACTTCGAAATGAATCTACTCATAGCCTCGAGTCTCTTTGATCCTCTTGGCTATAAGTAGACCATCGGTATTCTATCTCCCTAGTTTCCATCCTCCTGATCTCCTGATCTAGCAAGGCAGTGTCCTTGTCAAAGCCTTGCCTGAACAGCTGAGCAATGGCAGAATCCATTGATTTGCTGTGTTCAGCATCAGCCTCCTTGACAAGGGCTGCTAGATCAGAGTCAACCACCTTCTTTCCCTCCTCTCCCTTTTCTCATAAGTGGCACTGAAATCCTTTTGGATGTCAGCCACTTCTATTTGCTCAACCTCCCTCTCTTTCCTCTTCCCTTTCTCACTCACCTCCTAGTCTCTTAACCAACTCCCTCTCAATCACACCTCTTCTCTGCCTCTACCTCCTCCTCACCCTCTTCCTCTTGTCTTGCACTGATGTCTCCCCTTTTTGGGTGCATTGGTGGGGTTTGACTATCAGCAAGTGCCTTAGAAATGGCAACCTCCACAATGGGGTTGTATGTATGTGGGAAGCTCATCAAGGGTTTGAATGACTAAGTCTTTAAGCATGGGTGTGATGAGAGGTAGGGATTCTGGAGGATAGCATCCAGCTGCTCAGGGGGGTTCTGACCCTGAGAGCTGGTGCCAGAAGCAGGGGCTGGTGGCCGAGTTGTGGGAGTGGCTCAGTGTTTATGTGACCTTCGGGTGAAGGTGCCATCTGTGGGGTAGTGGTGGCAGATGGACTTCTATCCTGAGTCATTTGAGCAAGCAGCTCTTTGAGTCTGCTTAGCTCATCCTCTAGGATAGTGTTTTGAGCTACTACATCGTAGAAAAAGCTCAGGTCATCATCAGCATGAGCTGAATCACCTGACCTCCTGACAATGTCAGGATGTACATGCCCTGAGTGTGGCTCAGTAATAGCATGTGCCCCTTGTTCCTGGTACTGGGGACTTCTAGCCTCCGGATGGATCCATCATCGACAGTTGCCTCTGGTGAGGTCTTAGTGATATTACCAGTTCAACCTGCTCAGATGTTGATGCAGGGGAAGTGGCAGCCTCACCAGATTGTCCTATCTCCCTAGCCACACTGGGAGATTGAACTGATTCTCTGTGCTGTGGGCCCCCACCGGCACTTGTATCCACCCCCTCTTCGGTTGGAGTCTCCCCAGTTGTAATAGGTTTCTAGGGAGAGGGTGGAGTGCTCAGATGGGTCAGCACTTTGGCGATAACAATGTAGGGCTTTGTGGGGCGGTCTCATCAAGAGATGGGCTCGAAGCAGTATGCACAGGGGGAGGACTGTACTCTTCAATGACAGTCTTCTCAAGTGAGAAAGACCCCAGTAATGTGGTTGCCCCAATATTGGTTGCATCAGGCTCCTGTTGAGAGAAAAGCCTGTGCGTTTGTGGTGGGTGGAGTCGTGGTACCTGCTGGGAGAATCGAACCAGCAGGCACATCCTGCCTTTGGTTGCAGGGGCATCCTCGGGGACTCAACTCCCTGAGTAGCCTTTTTGGGCTTCTTTTGGCTTTTGGTTGGGGGGGACTTGATTTGGAGGTGGAGGCTGTGGGTTCCTGCTGCGTGGGTTTTCGCAGCCGGCCAGCCTGTTTGAGTGTTTGGTCAGTGTTGTGCCTGGAGTATACCTCGGCTAGAACAGCCATGGCAGGGACCCCGTGCCAACTAGTCCCTCAGCCTGAAGGGTTCTTATTATGGCCATAATGAACCGAGGATACAAGATCCATCGGTTAGAAATGGTTTTGTGGCCATATCCTTTATTTCCAAAAATAGTATATCAGTTAAGTTTAACGGTTGTTTTTCAAGGATAGAGAACAATACCTGTTGCCACCTTGTGGACATCTGGTCCCACAAAGAGGTTTTGGGAGCCAGACACACGTTCACCATGTGGAAGATCAGTCGTTGAGGGTCAGGGAAGTGTTTCTTCAACAAGGTGGAGGCGGAGAGGTTACCCTGGTAGTCGTAGGATGTGAATGAGAGATCCAGGGCACCTTGGGGTAGGAGGTTGGGTGGGTGGCATCCTCCAGCTCTAGGGTTTGGCGTAGGGAGCTGGAGTGAGTGATAACCCCGGGGTGGTTGTTGACGGAGGACCGGAGAGAGACCTCGCCATTCTGCTCTCCGGTTTGGACGGTTATGTTTGTCCAAAACTCTGTCAAGGAGTCGGGTGTATATAGTGGGGTTCAAGAGAAAAGCCGTTGTATGGTGAGTCGTGCATAAGATCGACGGCTTGGTGTGAATTTGGGCCATAATGGCGATTTAGTGAGATGAGCGACACAGTTGTGTCGAGGTTTCAGTTGCATGTTCGCCATTAATGGTGTATGGGAATTTCAGAGGTTTTGACGGATTAGGTCAAGTGAGGAGTAAAGCTCTGAGGTGGGGTATTTATAGGGTAGGGCAAAGGTGAAAGAAAACTACTGAAGGTTTTGGGTAGTTATCAGTTGTTGTGTAACGACTGATAACGTGGTTTTAACCTTCAGTGGTTGTAACATCTGAGGACTTGGTGTTGGTCTTCAGTAGTTGAAACTACTAAGACTTTGGTTTTGTCCTTCAGATGTTGTAAACATCTGAATAGTTACTGTCAGTCTTCAGTAGTTATGAACTACTGATGACTGATATTCTTTTAGACGTTGTAACAACTGAAGACTTGGGTTAGCCTTCAGTAGTTGTGAACTACTGATATCAGTAGTTATGAACTAGACGCGTGATAGACAACCTCCGCAAGACTATACGTGACTACATGTTTGGTTCTCAGTCGATTTGATGGATTATTATGGATATGATGTGAAGGAAGGTCGGATGTCATGCAACCGGATTAGGCATCATTCTCGGTACATCGTGGGTGTGGTGGGAACGCTGCGGGGAACCCTATATATAAGCATCACCGGTATACCGAGAATATGCTTAAAATGGCTGCATGGTGGTCTTGACTGACCGGAGCATCGGACGTTGGAACTTGATAAGTGGATTACTTGTGTATCATAAGGTGACTAAAGCTTATATGTTACCCCTTTTATGGATAGAACATGCCGCCTCGAAGATCTAACCGCAGAGGTAGTAGCGGAAGTGAAGCCCCGAGAGGCAGAGGCAGAGGCAGATCTTACGGAACAAATGAGGGTCCTATTGGCAATACTCAAGGGACTGGAAATCCTGACATGGCAACCCTGATTGCTCAATAACTGACTGCCTTGCTTCCCACTATTGTAGCTCATGTGAGCGACGCTTTACAACAGCAAAACCACTCCCACGGGGACGGTGGTAATGATAACGGGGGTAATGGGAACACGAATGGGAATGAAAGCAATCAGGGGACCGGTGATGGTGGTACGGCCGGTAATGGAACTGGAGTTGCTAATACTAAACGGGGCTGTTCTTACAAGGAGTTTGTGGCCTGTAAGCCCCGTGAATACGATGGCAAAGGTGGGGCGATAGCCCTGATCAGATGGCTCGAGAAAATGGAGGCTGTGATTGATATCAGCGAATGCCTCGACAGCCAACGCATCAAATATGTTACGTGCTCACTGCAGGGCCGAGCACTAACCTGGTGGAACACCCAGGTTCAAGCGAGAGGAAGGGAATCTGCGATGCAGATGACATGGGATGAGTTTAAAGCTTTGATTACCGAGGAGTACTGCCCTCACAATGAGATGCAAAAGCTTGAGCATGAGTTCTGGAATCATGCCATGGTGGGGGCGGGGCATGCAGCCTACACTGACCGATTCCACGAGTTGGCTAGGCTAGTTCCACACCTGGTCACTCCGGAATCTAAGAGGATTGAGAGGTACATTTGGGGACTTGCGCCTCAAATACGGGCAATGGTAACTGCAGCTGCTCCTCCTACGATTCAGAGCGCAATTCTGAAGGCTGGCGCTCTGACCGACGAGATGGTACGAACGGGGGTTTGGGCAAGGGAGCAGAGAAGCGAAAGGATGCTGGGGAAACAAGCCGGTCGAGTGCCGGGAAATCTGATAAAAGGGCCAAGGTCACCAGAAACTTTGCGGCCGTGACCCAAGGGAAGAGGGAATATGTTGGGCCGCACCCAAAATGTGACAAGTGTAATCTTCATCATCCTCCAGCAACACCGTGCCGGGTGTGCTTGAACTGTAGGCGCCCGGGGCACCTAGCAAGAGATTGTAGAGTGGCACCGAATTTGGTTGCACCATTAACGCGGTTACCCCGCTGGGAATGCCAGGGCTTGCTATGAGTGTGGAGCCCTCGATCACTTCAGGAACATGTGCCCCCGACTGAATAGGGCACCGGGTCAGCAGGGAAACAACCAGCAGCAGATACTGGCCATAACGGGTGCTCAAGGCCATGGAAACCAAGGAAATGCTGCACGGGGACGCGCCTTCGTCATTGGAGCTAATGATGCCCGTCAGGACCCGAACGTTGTTACGGGTACGTATCTGCTCAATCACCATTTTGCATCCATACTATTTGATACTGGAGCAGACAATAGCTTTATATCTTCTGAGTTCGTGCATATGCTTGATTTAAGTGCTAGTAGGCTAGAAACTAGTTACTCTGTAGAAATGGCCAATGGTAGGGTTGAACACGCAGACGAGATTATTAAGAATTGCACCCTAACGTTAGAAGACCAGGCCTTTAGCATAGACTTGATACCATTCGAGTTAGGCAGCTTCGATGTGATAGTGGGTATGGATTGGTTGTCAAATCATGGAGCCGAGATTGTTTGTCGGGAGAAAGTAGTACGAATCCCTATGCCAAACGGGGAGGTACTCAAAATTCAAGGAGAACGACCGGGAGGAACACTGAAGCTCATTTCTTGCATGAAAGCCCGCCGAAGTTTACGGAAGCAGTGTTACACTTTTCTGGCTCACATCGTAGAAAAGAGAGAAGAAGAGACAAACTTGGCAGACATTCCAATCGTACGGGATTATCCGGAGGTGTTCCCTGATGATTTGTCTGGATTGCCTCCTCCACGACAGGTGGAATTCCATATAGAGCTGGTTCCTGAGCTACACCGATAGAAAAGACACCGTATCGGTTAGCACCCTCAGAGATGCAAGAGTTATCCAGCCAACTACAGGAACTACTGGAGAAGGGTTTCATCCGACCGAGTCAATCACCGTGGGGAGCACCGGTGTTATTTGTCAAGAAGAAGGATGGGTCGTTCCGTATGTGTATCGACTACAGGGAACTGAACAAACTGACTGTGAAGAATCGGTATCCTCTCCCTAGAATCGACGACCTGTTCGATCAATTGCAAGGAGCCTCGTATTTCTCTAAGATCGACCTTCGATCTGGTTATCATCAACTCAGAGTATTCGAGGACGATATTCCAAAGACAGCATTCAGAACTCGTTACGGGCACTATGAGTTCTTGGTCATGCCGTTCGGATTGACCAACGCACCAGCTGTCTTTATGGATCTGATGAACCGGGTGTGTAAGCCTTATCTTGATAAGTTCGTGATCGTGTTCATAGATGATATACTTATCTACTCCCATTCAAAGGAGGATCACGAAAAACACCTCCAAACGATTCTAGAACTGTTGAAGGAAGAGAAACTTTTCGCCAAGTTCTCGAAGTGTGAATTCTGGCTTCGAGAAGTGAAGTTCTTGGGTCATGTGGTTAACGAAAATGGAATTCATGTGGACCCCGGTAAGATTGAAGCTGTGAAGAAGTGGGATACTCCCCAAACACCCTCAGAAATACGGCAATTCTTGGGATTGGCCGGATACTATCGTCGCTTCATTGCTAATTTCTCCAAGATTGCCCAACCGTTAACTTTGTTGACCCAGAAAGATAAGAAGTTCGAATGGGGGAAAGCACAAGAACAGGCGTTCCAAACATTGAAGGAGAAGTTGTGCAACGCACCAATATTGTCTCTCCCAGACGGAACCGATGATTTTGTGGTGTACTGTGATGCTTCACATCAAGGTTTGGGCTGTGTACTAATGCAGAAAGATAAGGTAATTGCTTACGCTTCGCGACAACTCAAAGTGCATGAAAAGAACTACACAACTCACGATTTGGAGTTGGGTGCCGTAGTATTTGCACTCAAGATATGGAGGCATTATCTATACGGAACCAAATGCATCATCTACACAGACCATAAGAGCCTTCAACACATCATGAACCAGAAAGAACTTAACATGCGGCAGCGACGCTGGGTAGAGCTGCTTAGCGACTACGATTGTGAAATCCGGTATCATCCGGGGAAAGCTAACGTGGTGGCTGATGCATTAAGCCGCAAGGAACGTGTGAAACCATTACGTGCTCGAGCGCTAGGTTTGACTATTCAAACCAATTTAAAGGCTCAGATTCAGATTGCACAAGACGAGGCTTTGAAAGAAGAGAACCTTGCGGGAGAAGAATTCCGAGGGTTGGATAAACAGATGACTTGCAAAGATGATGGCGTTCATTACTTCATAGATCGTATATGGGTCCCTAAATGGGGAGGTGTACGTACACTAGTCTTGGATGAAGCACACAAGACTCGATACTCTATTCATCCTGGTGCAGACAAGATGTACCACGATCTGAAAGAACTATACTGGTGGCCAGGTATGAAGAAAGATGTTGCTGTATACGTGAGCAAATGCTTGACTTGTTCAAAGGTCAAGGCGGAACACCAGAAACCATCGGGACTACTGCAACAACCTGAAATTCCCGAGTGGAAATGGGAGAACATCACTATGGATTTCATTACCAAACTCCCGAGAACACCAAGCGGGCACGACTCGATATGGGTCGTGGTGGATCGAATGACGAAATCTGCTCACTTCTTGCCTATCCGAGAAGACTACAAGATGGATAAGCTGGCAAGGTTGTACATCAAAGAGGTCGTGACACGGCACGGGGTGCCGGTGTCAATCATATCCGACCGAGACAGTCGATTCACTTCACGATTTTGGCAGACGTTACAGAAAGCGATGGGCACTCGATTAGATATGAGTACAGCCTATCATCCCCAGACAGACGGCCAAAGTGAACGAACTATACAAACACTGGAAGACATGCTTAGAGCTTGCGTAATCGATTTTGGTGGCAGCTGGGATACTCATCTACCGTTGATTGAGTTCTCCTACAACAACAGCTATCACACAAGCATTGGATGCGCACCGTTCGAAGCGTTGTATGGACGGAAATGTAGATCACCAGTTTGGGCTGAAGTTGGTGAAAGCCAGCTTACGGGCCCAGAGATCATTCAAGAAACCACTGATAAAATCTTCCAAATCAAAGACCGACTTAAAGCAGCTAGAGATCGCCAAAAGAGCTATGCCGACAACCGTCGGAAGCCTCTAGAATTCAATGTTGGAGATTATGTCTTACTCAAGGTCTCTCCTTGGAAAGGGATCGTACGATTCGGTAAGAAAGGAAAGTTAGCCCCTCGATATGTAGGACCATTCGAGATTACAGAGAGAATCGGTCCGGTGGCTTACCGATTGAGGTTGCCACAGGAACTCAGCGGTGTGCATGATACTTTTCACGTGTCGAACCTCAAAAAGTGTTTGGCAGACGAGTCCTTACACATACCAATTGAGGAAATCAAGATCGACGAAAAGCTTCATTTTGTTGAGGAACCTATTGAGGTCATGGACCGAAAGGTCAAAAAGCTAAGGCGCAGCAAGATTCCTATCGTCCGTGTGAGATGGAATTCCAAACGAGGGCCAGAGTTTACATGGGAACGTGAAGATCATATGAGACTCAAATATCCACATTTATTCACGGACGACGTTCTAGGGCCTAGCACCAGTTGAATTTCGGGACGAAATTCCCTCAACTGGGGGATACTGTGACATCCGTCACCAAAGGTCCGTCATTTAACGTGTTATATTTAGCCTTATTTATAGACAATCCTTATTTTGACGAACCAATTACGTGAATCCCATATTTGCTTTACTTAATTTCCCTTATATGTGTAGTATCTTTAGACATTCTCCAAGAATTGCCCCGTTAACACTAAACACGTCATTCTTATAATAAAATAAAATTCACGAATAAAATCATTTTTAAATTATAAATAACATTAATAACATTTTATCGTCAATAAAACAACACAAAAATTATAACGTTTTTTTTAACCGAAACAAAATTTAGGAACTCGGGGCAAAGTGCGGGGACTAAACTTGAAACTTTCAGAAACTGGGCTGGGTATAAATACCCCTTCCCAGCCACTTTTCACACTTTTCACTCTCTCACTACTTCATCTTTCTCTCTACTCTCTCTCTCTCTAGAACTACACCAAAAACCGACCGTTTCTCACGTTTTCGTCTTCAAATCTCGAGTACCATCGTGAATACTCGTTCCTAGCAGGTAGATAACCTCGCTTGCTTCGTTTTTAACTCGATTCACTGCTGCGTTTTTAGGGTTTTCGGGTGTTCGGGTTCATCCGAGCACACGAGGTCGTGAGGGCTTGCATGTCGTGTTTCTGAGTGTGCTTCTTGTCTAGATAGGTTAGAATATAAGTTCTGGAAGTTTTGGTTGGGTAAAACCCGTGTTCGGGCGGCCGAAGGCCGACCTGCACATCTCTGCGGTCGCGACCCCGTCAGGTGCGACTGGGGTAGTCGCGCGAATGGGGCGTGCGAATGGGTTCGTCACGCGACAGAATTGTGCGACTGGGCTCTATCGCACGGTTGTATCATGCGACTGTCGGTGGGTGCGAAACAGAGGATGTCATGCGATTAGGAATGTCACGCGACTAGAGTTGTCACGCGACAGGGGTTGTCGCGTGACTGGGCTATGCGAATGTGGACTGTGTGCGAGTGTGTGAGTCGCACGGACAGACGCCTGTCGCGCGAAATAGAGCCCACTCGCGCGAATTAAGCTGATTCGCGCGGAGGGACTTTGAGTCGCGCGGTTGGCTGTTGGGTCGTGCGGCTGGTATTGCGTGGTACGACTGAAGGCTTAATCGCACGAATGAAGATTCAATCGTACGAAAGTAGCTAATTCGTACGACTGGAGGCCCACTCGTGCGAATGGGGTGTCAGTCGTGCGTCAGGTCCTGTGTTGATTAGGTAACATCGAATGTCCTAACAGTAACAGCTAGCTTTAAATACTCGATTGTACATAAGGTCCGAGGTGTGTGTGTGCATGGATTTCCTTTTCGGAGGATCCCACGACAATGAAGTAACATTAGTAAAGTGTTATAGCTCGACCACAAAGATTAAAATCAACGCCATTAACAGGCACGTACTATTAAAAACAATCTAGTCTAAGATGTGTGTGACTGCTTGTGTGTACCACTCACGACCGAACCGAAACTACCCGAACCTATTGGTATTAACTTACGCTCCATATACCTTATTAATGTTTGTCAGTAACTGTCGATAGGTGCTGACTGTTCATAGCGTTCTACTCTTGGGATACTTCATCGATTGCACTTATCATCGGTTACGGTGAGTTTCGTGGCCCCTTTTCACGCTTATAAAACTTTTCCAAATGCTTTTATTTCGGGGGAAAAGAATGCTCACTTAATTACTTGATTTCACACACCTTCCCTAGTGGAAGTTGGCTGCTACTTATATGAGTACTTATCTGGCTAAACTTGTTGATTGATACTAGGATATATGGATGTCATGTAACTGGGTTGAGTATCGTTCTATGTATATCGTGGATGTGGTGGGAATGCTGCGGAGGACCCTATACATAAGCATCCCCGGTATACTAAGAATGTGCTTAAGCCGGGTACATGATGATCCTGGCTGATTGCTTCTAGGTGAACATGATCTACGTGCTAGGTTACCCTATGTATGTCACTTAGGGGTTTTGCACTGCCAAGCACTACTACTTGATGTGACGTGTTGATCTATGCTACTTGTTTGGTGATACTATTTGGCTTTGTGGGACTTCTGTATGAATCTCTCAGTACGACCATTAATCCCGGTATTGGGACCTAAGGACTGGTTTGGTTGTAATCTATATGTACGCGCTTAGTGGATCATGCTACATCACGTAATCTATATGTACGCGCTTAGTGGATCATGCTACATCACGTAATCTATATGTATGCGCTTAGTGGGTCATGCTACATCATATAATCCACACGTATGCGCTTCGTGGATCTTGCTACGACATTTTTGAACTATTTATTTCTTAAAAATGCTAGCTTTACAGCCATTAATTTCCGAGCTAAACCGATGAATAGGCTTGGCTGTAGTTTCTTACATTGGTAAGACCGCCTACACATAAGCGTAGTCGTGGTAACTATTAAATAATATACAATTGTTTTCATCATAACATCAATTATTACTTAAAACCTGCGAAGCTCACCAACAATTATGTTGACCGTTTGAGCATTTCTTTTCAGGTGATCCGGGTAATTGAAGTTCTAGGAGTGCTGCCTATTAGTGGAGACCCTAGGATGCATTTTTGGGTTTGAACTTACATTTTGTACATGGTTGCAATCCACCAAAACAATTATCATTCTTTTGTATACTTGTTCCCGAGTTGTGGGAAATTACATTACAAGTTAATCTTAAAGCCATGTGATCATTCGTGTTATGCAATGGCTATGCTGTCGTGAACCTTGATTATACGCGACACAAGTCTCCGAATGTGTTCGGGTATCGTCATGGCACGCTTGTCATCATACTATTATTGCTATTCTATTTATACCATGTGTTATGACGATCCCGTCTAGCTCACATTCCCCGTGTTTCCGCTATCAGCGGGGGTGTGACAAAACCGGTTCGGGTTCGGGCCGGTTCACCGGGTCGGGTCGCCAAACCGGTTTTTTTATGCAACTCTATGAAGGAGCATGCCAACGAAATAAGACATTAGTCTCTTGAAATGGAACAAATAGTTCTCTCTTTTTTTTTTAATTATTTTTTTGAATCTCGTGTCTCTTAAGTTTCCGGCATTTCATAGTTTTTATATCATGTCTAAAATATGAATCAATTAACTTTTTTAATAGGTGTACCACATGAAATATATAACATTTTTTAATTAAAATTAACTAATCTAAAATAGAATAACGAGACTACTTTATCCTGTGAGATAAAGAGGCTACTCTAAAAGAGACCAAATTTCTAAATAACTAATTTGCTTAATTACTATTAAAGAAACCGGTCATTTTTCGTGATAGTGGTTACAACAATTTGCAAATGTTCAGCAAAAACCTAACAAGACAATAGTTTAGTAACAACTTACACTTCAGAAGCTACGTTCTGAACTTTGTGTAACACCCAAATTAGGTTAAAATTATAAAATGTGCTAATAGTGTCGGTTAAAAGTGCAAGGGTGTAAAACTTTAAGTTATTTCCTAAACTTGGGTAGGAAGTTTGAGGAGTTAAATAACCAAAACCATCTACAATAAATTCAGTTACATATTTTTCATCTGGCAAAGTAAGGAAGAAGAGAATCCTAATAAGATCAAAGATAAATCGATTTAGGTAAATTTCATTCATTATTTTACGTTTCATTGATTAAACTTATTCTTCATATTTGATTTGGGTTTCGTAGGTGTGTTATGTTGAGCCAAGCCACGGGAGAGGGATAAAGTCCTGATTGAGGGTGGTTCGATGTTGGATTCATATGCCTGAGTAATGCAATTGATGTGCTTAGAGTTATATAAATATTGATGATTTTTAAAAATACAATATTCTATGTTCACTTACTACAACACATTTATGGCAAGTGCACCCATCATATGCATAGTAAAGCTTAGGCAAGTTGCCAAGTATCATTCATGTAACAAAGGCTCTCAATAATCGATGTCGGTCACTGTTCAGTTAAATCCAAAATATGTGCATGTAAATGATTAACTAAATGCTAAAGTAGCAAAACAAAAGTAAATGCAAAAAAACATCAATCACAAGAATGAGTTACTTGGTTTTGAATCCCTTAAATGTTACAATTAACTTCAATGTATGGATTCTCAAAAGATCATTATGTACAAGTAGAAATGGCTTCAACTATTGTTACAAAATCATACGCCTTTTAGGAAAGTTGCCATGATTATGACATGACAACCACCTAAAGTTCTATGAAGTGCAATGATAATGCATGTGTTAGTGTCATAAAATGAAGTGACTCCGGTTAAGGTTATCAACCCCACAAACAATATTGGAAAGTTGTCATGATTGTGACATAACATCCACTGCAATGTTGGAGCTAAAGTATTAGGTGCATAATTTAAATAAGGACTTTGTCGCACTAGTCACTATGGATCCCTTGGTTTGATACTATCTTTCTAAAGGTAGTGGTAGTGATACAAACCAAGTCCTTACACTTTGAGTATACTACCTCTCTAGGTATGGCAAGAACTTCTAAAATCAAATACACAAATGATAACTTCTAATTCCCATTCAAGCTAGTAGGTTAACATGTTTCTTCTACATAGATATAAAAATATAAAGGTTTGAATCAACAAACATAAAGTTAATGGCTTGCTTCAAAGGTTTATAAGCTCACTTTCAATGTAGAAAGATCATCATTGGAAGACACCAACACAAACCATAATAAAATCCATACTTGGGAGTAGAAGATCAAATAACTTAAATCTCACCCAAGTAAGTCAAGAACAATAGCTAAGCATAACAATATAATAAACAACAAATATTAAACATTCATTAACATAATCAAACATTATTATAAGA